>CP136061.1:198816243-198823743 GCA_032622095.1 Siphonodentalium dalli | reverse complement strand
TTATTCGAGTCGAGGAACCCATCAAACAAAGCTCAGAGTTATTATATATTGACTTTTGAAATTTGTTATGTTCTCGAGATGAGTACTAATAATTGCCGTCAATTTCGTATCCTGCTCGAGATTTGTACACCAAAACTCTATTCAAACAGACAAGAATGGATAACTCTAAAATCAAGTGGTAATAATAACGCAATTTTGACTGAGATCTGGGCCAGAAAGTATTCCCGATAATGAAAAATAATTGATTTCTAAAATCGATATCTAACAAATCTGAGCTTTGATGGGTGACTTCCTCGACTCGAATCAAATATTTTTGACCCCGAAGCCATTTAAATAGTAATTGAGAGGAGTTTTATCGGATTGAGTACCTTTTATGCATGTTATGTCGAGATCTCGAGATAATTAAGTCGAGATCTCGAGATAATATGTCGAGATCTCGAGATAATTAAGTCGAGATCTCGAGATAATATGTCGAGATCTCGAGATAATATGTCGAGATCTCGAGATAATTAAGTCGAGATCTCGAGTTATTATCTCGAGATCTCGAGATAATCAAGTCGAGATCTCGAGATAATATGTCGAGATCTCGAGATAATATCTCGAGATCTCGAGATATTATCTCGCGATCTCGAGATAATTATGTCGAGATCTCGAGATAATATATGTTGTGTGCATGTCGCAAATCAGCCACCGTAGATCCTGATTACTAAAGCGTTCTTTGAGGAAATGTTGTTGTTGTTGATGTTGTTGTTGGAATCTGATGACACGGGGACCATCGAATCAGACTGTGAACATTTAAAGGTACTCAATCCGATTAAGCACCCCTAAATTACTATTTCTTTGGCTTCGGGGGTAAAACATATTTGATTCGAGTCGAGGAACCTACCATTCAAAGCTAAGAGTGATCAGATATCGATTTTTGAAATGTATTAATGTTTTGAGATGTGGGCCACTTACCAGAGTGTTTTTGTTTTAAATAAAGGCAGCATGTTAAAACGTGCATCTTAGACTAGTAAATGGGACACAATGCATCGTCATCACACAATAATGTAATTAAAGGTACTCAATCCGATTAAGCACCCCCAAAGTACTCTTTCTTTAATTCGCTTTGGAGGTAAAACATATTTGATTCGAGTCGAGGAACCCACCCTTCAAAGCTCAGAATGATCAGATATCGATTTTTGAAATGTATTAATTTTTGGAGATGTGGGCCACATCCACGTCTCTAACGGACAAATTGCGGGTGTAAGATGGATCACAACAACCCCAAAGACGCTACATTCTGGTCAATGTTTCTAATGGCATTCTTTTTAATGCTGAGAAAGTCTAATTTAGTTCCAGAGTCTGATTCTAAGTTTGATTCGGGTCATTAGCTTACTATAGGGGAGATATCTTGCAGTCAGAAGGAGTTCTGTTAGTTGTTATTAAATGGTCAAAAACTACTCAATTTGGACAAAAAACATTAAGAATGCCAATGCTATCTATCCCAGGCTCCAGACTGTGCCCAGTGGCAGCTTATAGAAATATGATAAACCTAGTACCGGGGGAAGTCACCAATCCCGCATTCATGCATTTGGAAAGTCACAGACCAGTCACCTATCAACAATTTCAAGCATTTCTTAAAAACGTTATAAGAAAGACTGGTAGAGATCCAGTGCTCTATTCAACCCATGGATTTAGGAGAGGGGGTGGCCACTTGGGCCTTTCAGCCACAAGTGCCGGGTGAATTGATTCAGTTGATGGGATGCATGACTGGTCAAGTGATGCTTATAAGAGATATTTAAGTTATACAGTACAAGACAAATTTTTAATAGCTAAGCAAATGAGAGATCATATTATTACGAGTCGTTGAATAGTCCAAGTAACTCCACTTTATGTTTTTCAGTTAAACGACAGAGGAATGCTCTGTTGGTGTCTGACTCCATATGCAAGCACGTTAGAGGTATTCGTACTCTTGAAGTTATGATCTTTCGAGGAATCAACATAAAGAGACTGGCTAATTTGATTCAAAGCAAGAAGTTGAATGGTAAACCTTTAAATTCATACTATCATATCATCTATCATGTTGGCACTAACAAAATTGAGTCGACATCAGAGGATAACATTAGTAAAGCCTTCTCAACCCTTATTGCTCGAACTCGGGAAGCAATATAAGCCCTACCATGCAAGATAATTATGTCCGCGGTTATTCCGCGGACAAAGGATATAGAGGTTTTTGGTGAGAAGGTTATTAATGTAAATAAAAAGTTATCGGAAATGTGCTTGGAAAGACAAATGCAATTCATAAGAACTTATAGAGTCTTTTAAACCAAAGAAGCACCAAAGTCAGAACTGTATTGTGAAGATAACCTTCACCTAAATGATGAAGGAGCATGACGAATTAGGTCCCTACTAATGCAAGTGGTTAACCGATTAGTATAATCAAAGTTAGTTCAAATTGAACATTTTTGAATCTCTAATGTTAATTTAAAGGGGTACTGTACGCCATTTTCATTAAATTTCCGGTGACAACAACGATCTAATATCGATAATATATAGAAACATAAGTAATTTGAGTCGAAGATGTATTCTGTAAACGCTCAGGTTAATAGGCTATCTTAAAATTTAATAATTTAAAAGTTAATAATTTGATATAAATTGAATTTATGACTGGAGCCATAAAATGGCGTCAATTAAATTACGAATTACCGTAATCAAAAATAGTAATTGAGGGATACTGGATTTTTAAACCGATCGCACACACGATTGCTTAAAATATTATGATGATACGGGGAGAACACTCAAGCCACTCACTGACTAGCGACGATACAATAACTTAAATGATTATATGGGACTAGTATGCATATAATATAACTTTTATTTGATTCATTTGGTTGAAAACTTTACAAAAATACTCGACAACGACAATTTGTATTTTTGCATTCCGGTAAATTTGTCATCCGTAACATGACTTCGTACTCAACAGACTTTCAAATAATGGAAAAATTGTTACCTTATTCTCCGACTCGGAGACTATAGAAACCAACAACAACATGTGGCGTACAGTACCCCTTTAAGGTTGGAGTAGGGTTGGTCTCAAATGAAGGCGTCATTCAGAACAAAACATATGTTAGGATTAGATTGTGCATTTCATTCTTTGGAAGACATGACTTTAATAGTGGCAAGGCGACTGTTGGTCATTTGAGGATAGAGAACACATACTCGGTTACAACCTCAACTTGAGTTGCATTGTTCAAAGGTCTCGCACATTCTATAATTCAAAGTATATGTCTTTATTTCTATTTTTCTATTTTGGCGGCATTCGGCTTGGCGGGTAGTATCAGATAACTAATCTAACCTTATCTAGTTTTACAATAGACTGATTCAGTTTTCTAACTATACCTGACACATACATGTAGATATAATCATTATTTATTTAGATAGGCATCAGTGGGGAATTAATTAGTCCTGTTCTATAATATTAATGTATGTGCCATATGCATGTATTGTATCGTACATGTCTGTCTGCATGTCCAAGCTCAAACACATGAGACCTCTGACTCAAGATATGTACCACAATTAAACCTTTACATGCAAGTATAGCTGAATTCAGCTAGAACCCTTTTATATTTAAAGATAAACTAGGTCGATTGGATCGATAATTAAAGTACCGTACAAGTATATATATGAGAGTGGTGGTATAGATTTTGTGTTAGGGGCCTTTTGATCATTTCATTTATTTTCAGTCTTATTCACCTGGACATTTTATTTTGTTGTCATCATTCACCTATGTGTTATATGTGTTTGCATGTTTGTTGTTTAGGGCCTGGGGCCTGCATGAAGTGTATTATCTCTGTCTGGTTGGTTCATCCCGCAATAAATCATTTAAGTGATAGCCGGATTAGCCGCCTTTATCTTAACCCTACGTACCCCTGGTCATTTGGATGGGCTTATTCTCACTTTGCCGACGAGCCTGCAAAAATATCGCCGGCAAGATGTGTTTGCCCGGCTCCCGTTTGCAATGTTGGTTTAGCATGCCGCCTAAACGAGTTTCAAGTGAGATGAGCGATTTTCATGTTCAGTCAGTGAAATAGTAGTAAACTGTTATTCGTATTGAGCGATCGTATTGAGCTATATAAACCCAATGTCTCTCCAAAGTTGATCATATTCAATGTTCTATCTGCATCATGGCAAGTTCTCAGTAAATGTATTCTTCATCTCCAACGATCGAGGAGGCAAACACAACCATCTAGCCGATTCTGACCAGGTACCGGTACGACACATGCATTTTCTTATTTCAAATTATTATAAAGAGCGTCCATTCTTCTCTAAACAAAACGCCAGACAATAAAGAGCGTTCTAATTTATAATATACCTGGTTCTGCGACGGTACGCTATTCGACAAGAGTCCGAATCTATACCATCAGATGTACACGATACATGCGTTCGTCGACAACAAGGTGTTGCCACTTGTGTATGGATTCCTGTCGAACAAGAATCAGGCGACATATACCATATTCTTCCAGAAACTAAAACAAAAGGCCAACGATGTCAACATCCAGCTTAAAGATACGGGCGGCGTTGGTGGTGGGTATGCTGTTAAAATATTCACCTCCGGCAAAAACCGCCATAAACAGAAGGAATAGTGAGATATAGACATACTTTGTTCTTATCTAAACAGAAATATGGCATTAACAGTATGTTATTGTCAATTTTGTCACATTAGTTCGCCATTGAGCTTTTTGTTTAAGTATTGTCGTGTATTTGTTATATGTTTGTTATCTCCTTGTATGTATTTTATTAATTATTTTGCATAAATAAATAAATAAAACATGACATAGATTATTTCCTAACATCAACATTGAAGCAGTGCCAAAGGTTTCAAAACAAATCATTAAAAACCTACAAAAAGAGAGGACAAACCATTAAAACACTAAAAGAAAAGAGGAATAGACTATAAGGAGGGTATCACCCCCCCCCCTTTCGGCACGCGGGATTCAGGGTGTTTTGAAGCCGTACGCGGGATTCATGCCCAAGAATTAACTGGTATTCGGGTTCAAGCAAAACATCTTGGACGCAGGTTTTGATGGCGCAAAATAATATTTTGTGCTAGTTATCTGTATGAATGAGTGGGTAAAATAGCTTCTTGGGCATATTCGACCACTAGCCATGATATAGTATCATTAACCTCTTCGCTGCTATGACGTCCGTAACTATTACGGACATAAAAGTGCACACTGTGTGCTATATGGTCCGTAGGTACTACGGACCTACTTCAGCACACTAGAAGTAGGCCATTATACATAACTGGAACTCAGAGATTAGTGCATCGGAATAACTGTATCTCTACGTTTCAAAAAGTGTATGATGTCCCACGATTGTGAACGATAATAGCTTTCAGCTCAGTCAGTTGTGTGGTTCTTGTGACATTCCCGCTATATTTTCCTATCGGAAAATGCCAATAACGTCAACAGCCCAGCACACGACGTCATAACGTCATTTAGCAGCGAAGAGGTTAATCGTATCATAACGGCCTTATAATGCCCGTAAGGCGATATTTTGTTTGGGAAATGGGTAAGAAATCCTGGCAAGCGCATAGGAAACAAAATGCTGGCCATTTTTTTTCTGGGGGGAGGGCGGGGGGGGGGGGGGCTAGGATACAGAATTATGTCCAATTTTTCTGGGGGTGGGGTGATTTTGTTTGGGAACGGGTGGGGGCAAGATATCCTGGCAAGCGCCTAGAAACTAAATGCTGTCCATTTTTTTCCTGGGGCCTAGGAAACAGAATTCTGTCCAAGATTGAGTCAAATGTATTAAATGTATTAAAAATAATCACACACCGTTAAGAATAACCTGCCCTTAACTGATTAACCTGTCAATGTATCTCTTCAAAGTATATAGTATCACAAATACTATACTCCAGTATCATGTCAGGTATAATGGATCACAATGTGTATATATGTATGTGTCTATTTATCGCATATTATTTCTTAACATGTATTCAGGATTCACCCCCAAAATTAACTGATATTCAGGATTCGCCCCCCAAAATTAACTGGTATTCAGGATTCAGGGGGGGGGGGGGTGATACTCTCTATAAGCGGCAAATGATTGAAGTAAGGGATTATTGACACCTCGTGCAGGTACCCCTGGAAACAATAGCCGTCGGCAAAGTGAGATGCTCCCATCTCAAGTGAGATGTTTTCATTAAATAATCTCAAAGTAATCGGAAGTAAAAAAGTATTTGATTACTTTTAGAAAAGTATTGCATTTATAATCAAATACATAAAATGGAAAAAATATTTGGATTGTGTTTGTAATTATCAAATCGGAAAATATTTGTACGGTAACCCCCCCCCCCCCCCCCCCCCCCCCCGCCTCCAAATCCATTAATTTATTTAGCGAATGCTCTTTCAGAATTGGAACGAACTATCTACGGTACAAAAATGTCGAGCGGCGAACACGAATGGGAGGAAGAAGTTTGTATCTAAATATTTAGGTTTATGCGATAAGCATAGCCTATATGTAGAAATAATAAAGAAGGCAACTGTACATTTTATGTGAAAACCTATTTTGTTTTGCAAATACCTTTATAACAATAACACAATAGGGTATTATTATGAGAGATTACCTATTTTCGACGGATCATCATCTGAGCCTGAGGTCTGGGAAATGTGAAAATATGTTTAAAGAAACGCAATATAGGCATTTCTGATATAAGAATATCAAATACCGATGTACAAATATGTCCCACAAGAAATTCACTCGCTTCTGCAGCTGGGGCCCGGGCAAAATCGTGACAATGCTTGTTTTATGTGGTGGAGGAAACCGGCCGTGTGCTCTGCAATTATGGTACAACCGTGATGAACACGCGAACCACCACAGACATACCACCAGGTCGCACGAGTGACCCACCGGCCTGCCACGAGTAACCCGCGCTGGGACCAATATATATATGAGCAGTGTGCTATTGGACAACTTACCCTGTACACATTGGACCACGGAGGTCCCAGTTGGTCACGGAAGGAGCCTCAGATTAAGTATTGGGGATATAATGAATGTTTTGTATATATAATGCAGTCTATTCTCGGTGATAAAGGACTTGTATACAACGATTCGAAATATCCCGAATCACACGACCGCTTTCGAATCGAATCGGAACGTAAGAGACCGAAATCGAATCTCGAAGCTTCGTCGGGCCCTAATTTTGTATCTATAGAATTCCCTACCTATACAGCCTATATAATATTTTTTTTGGAAAAGAAATGTAAATGGTATATCAAGGTGAAGCATTAGTATATGTGTTGTCTGGGGAAAATTGCGGTTTGGTCATGTCTTGTTTCATATTCTTCCTTTCCGGAATTGAACATAACCCTCCGTTGCCAGCGGTGGGGAAAGTTGGACTATACATTTGAACAGTGTACAGTCAATTTTGGACAAGATTCTGATGTGCTTATTTTTGAGAAAGTACTGCCGCTCCTTGTTAAAGCAATTATGCTTTGTAGCGGAATCATGTATGAT